>WOXC01009928.1:0-40595 GCA_011680675.1 Gymnobelideus leadbeateri
GAGATTGATCATTCAGATGTTTACAATTTAGCATGAGTTTGGGAAACTGAACTCTAACATGAAGAAGAAAAAAACCCAAATATCACAGCTTGCTTGCACATACAGGAAGAGAGGGGAGAAGACAGAGAAGGTGATAGGAGAGGAGAAGATGAGATGAAAGGACCTAGGAGAGAGGAGACAAGAAGAGGGACCAGGACCGAGTTTTGGGACATACTTATGGTTAGCAGAACTACAAGGAAGAGGAGAGGGTCAGCTCTCTTAGTGGTTAGAGGTCTTCTCTTAAAGGTTACAGGCTCTCTTCTCTCCCCTCTTCCCATTTCTCTCTGCTCCCTTTTCCCCCCTTCCCCTCCAGTCTCTCTAAGAGAGAAAAGAGGGGAGGAAGAGGGGAGAGAGAGAAGGGGTTTCCCCTCCTCTTCGGGGTTAGAGCTATTTTATCCTCGGTCTTCTCTGAATGGTAGAGGGTCTCCTCTCCCCTTCCCCTCCTGAGAAGAGGGGAGAGGGAAGGGAGAGGAAGTGGCCTCTCTGAGAGATTGAGCTGTGAGTCTCTTAAGGGAATTGTCTCTTCACCTCCCTTCCCCAGAATGACAGAGACCTCTACTCTCTAAGAGTCCCCCTCCCCACTCTCACCTCCCTCTGCTACCCTCCCTGTACTCCCTCTGCTCTCTATTCCTTCTCCTCTCTTCTCAAAGGAGGGGGAGGGAAGACAGAGGAAAAGACCCTGTAACCCCTGAGAGAAGAAAAAAGGGGAGAGAAGCCAGAAGAGGAGATGAGACTCTAATCCCTAAGATAGGAGAAGAGGAGGGGAGACAGGAGGACAAGAGACACTCTAGCCCCTAAGAGAGAGAGAGGAGACCCAGCAACAAGGGCTCTTCCCACTTGCAAAGAGAGAGGGAGGGTCTGTTCTCTTAGGGGTTAGCAGTTTCCTATCACATTCCTGTCATCCCTGCTTCTCTCCCTTCCCCTCTCCCGTAAGAGAGGAGGCCAGGGGAGTGAGGAGCCATCAAAATTTACCTTCCCTTGGAGAGGAGAGGGAGGGGACAAGCTGAGGTACCGAACTGGCCGGGTACCCATTCAGGCACCTCTCTATGCAGATGACTCTTAGATCTACTTGTCCAGCCCTAACCTCTCCCCCATCACATGGGCAAGTGCCTATGGGACATTTTGAACTCTGGCTCACAGACACCTTCAAATCAACATGTCCAAAACCGAGCTCATCATCTTCCCTCCAAACCCGTCCTTCTTCCTCATTTCCCTATTTCTGCTGAGGGCACCACCATCTTCCTAGCTGCCCAGGCTCACACCCTGTCATCCTCCACTCCTCACTCTGTCACCTCCCACATGCAGTCAGTGGCCAAGTCCTTCTGATTCCACTTCTGTAATGGCGCTCATATCTTCTTCTCTCCTTTGACACTGCAACCACACTAGCATAGTCCTTCATCACCTTAAGCCTGGACTCCTGAAACAGCATGCTGGTTGGCCTCCAGTCTCTCCCTCTAGCAATCCATCCTCCATTTTGCTGTCCAATTGATCTTCCTCAAGTGTCTGACCATAACATAACCTCCCGCTCCTACACATACACAGACACAAGCGATGAACTCCAGGGGCTTCCTCATTAAATCCCATCTGGCAGTGCAAGGCCTTCCTAGCCTGGCCTCTTCCTACTTTTCCAGTCTTCTTCACACCTTCCTCTTTCATCCAGTGCCATGGGCCTTCTGGTTCTTACTTGCATTTGCCATGATCTCCCCATTGGCTGGAGCCCCTCCCTGGGACAGTCTCTTCCTCAGTTTAGCTTCTCTGCCTTCCTTCAAGTCTCCGCTAAGAGCTCCCCTTCTGCAAGGGGCCTTTCCAAATGCCCCCCTGCTTCCCCGAGACCATCTCCCACAGGTCCCTGGGCAGAGCTGCTTTGTGGACAGTTTTTGCACGTTGTCTTCCCCGTTCGATGGGGACCTCCCCGAGAGCAGGGACAGCTTTTGACCTTTCTTTGTATCTCCAGTTCTTAACACACTGCCTGCCACATAGTAGGCACTTAATAAACGCTTGCTGATTGACTGATCGACCATGTCAGTTCTGATCAATGAACTGCAGTGACTCCCTACCTCAAAGATCAATCAATAGGCATTTATTAAGTACTCTTTGGCAGGGACTGTGGATCAAATGCAGACTCCTGTTTGGCATGTTCCAGGTCCCTTCACAACCTGGTACCAACTTACCTTTCCAGCTAAATTTATTAGACTTTCTCCCTTTCGTGCACTCTGTAGTTGAGCCAAACTGGCCACCTTGACCTCTGGTCAAGTCACCAAGCATTTTTTTAGGGCCTACTTCCCTTACATTTGGACAGGGGTACACACCTTAGTCAAAATGGGACAACGCAGTGATGCTATGTGTCAGGAAGATATACTGTTGCATGGAAACCCGTGAACCTGAGAGGATGATGTAAAGTGAATCGCATTGGGGTGAAGGCAGAAGGAAAGAGAGAGAAGAACGTTACCTGTCATTGATGGAGTATACTGCTAATGAGCTAAATCTACCAAGATAACATTTAGTAGCAATAAAATAGAAATCTTAGCCTCAGTTTCAGAAAGTCAAATGTACAAAATAAATGAGTTACAGTTTTAGAGTAGCTTATGTGGAAAAGATTTCAAGGTTTAAGTTTCAAAGAATAGGAGTCTACAGCATGAGGAAGTTAGTCTAAGATGATGAGAGGATTAAAAACTGTCTTATAAGGAACTAGGGATGTCCCAGAAAGGCAAGGTCGGGGGCAGAGGAGACTACTCCTGGGTTGTGTTTGTTCTACGTTCTCAAAGAGCCCAAGGAATGCTGACATGATTTGCAGGTTCAAGAGCAGGCTTTTTTTTTGAGGGGGGGGGAGATAATAAGTTTCAGAAGTCTCTGATGTCCAGTGATTTGGATTTTCTAATATCCCATCAGCAAAATGTGACAACCAGGGTGAGAAATCATGTGTGCAAGTTGACTAGGCCCACAGTATCACCCAGGGTTCTACTTCATAGACCTCTCTGGCTTTGGGCTGTCATAGGAAATGAGTTCAAAGAAGAAAGTCAGCTGAGGGCCTTTGGGGGCCTAAGGAGATGCTGTAGTTCTAGGGGGAGTTCTACTGTGCACCCTGGGACTTACCTTCTTCCTCAAGGCCTATTTACTCTTGCATTTCTCACAGACTTGGCTAGCTAGTTTCCCAGATCACAGACCTTAGAAGCAGCAACTTAATCAGCATTGTTAATAATGAGTAACTATCCTGAATGTTTCCAGAGCAGTTGAGCCTCTTGCCAAGCCTGTGATCCTGATTTGGAGGCTCTCCTTATTGCACGTCACTATAGCAGGAAGAAGGGATAGCAAGGATATCAACCTGTGTCTCCCTGCTTCAAGGTCAGCTCTCTCCACTCTATCCCATTGCATTTACATTTCTTGATGTTGCATGGCTTTTAGAATCCTCACAATGACCTCATTAAAATTAAGCATCTGTACAACACTAACAAGGGTTGGCTTAGGGGTGCCCCAGACCAGCTGAGCAGTTGAGCTGTCTCAGGTGCTCTGACACCTAGTCTTTGAGGATTGACTGTGGCCTAGGCCCAATTCAGAGTCAAGAAATTTTTTAAATGATATTTTTTTATACTCTTTAGGAAGTTAGGGAACACTGAATACCCTCATCAAAGGTTTCCATCAAAAGTGGCTAAGAGGAGACCAAGTTTTTGCAATTGGAGAAGCCTTCAGTTTTAGCAGGCAGACTTGTTTGTCTGTTGGAGCCAGTATACATTCTCTAGGGGGCCAAGTCAGGAATCTTAGTGTAGGCAGGAAATTCTTCTTCTCTGAGACATGCATCAGAAAGGGTTCCAATACCTCTCATTCTCTACCTCAGAGGAGAAAAGGCCATCAGTTCGAAATCCCCAGCAAGCATAGGACCTCATCTTTGGGAATAGCTTTGATTTGATCCAAATTATTTCTTTTTTTAAGTCCAAAATCTGGCCAGACAGGTTTATTCAGACACCAGTATTCCTCATGTAGGAGGGACAAGAGATTATATCAAAATACTGTCTGAAATGTGACTGTTGGGTCCCCATGTTGATAGGGGGAAGCTGATGGCCTGGGGGGGTCAGAGTACTTGGTCTCCCATTCAAAAAGCTCATGCCATGCTATCCTTAAATTACAGGAATCTTAACCAATAGGCCTAAAACTGGGACAGCATCCTTTCGGGCCCTTGGGCTGCCAGGGAGAGACATTAAATGGAACTGGGCTCTGCGGCCCTTATGGCTCCCTTCTTTTCCTATGTATATTCTTCTGGATCTGCTTTTCTTGCATTTCTGTTGCTCCAGAAAGCTCTTGATTTCTTTCTGTTCCCCAAATTGGTGCATATAATGGCCTTTTTTTTTTAAGCAATTGGGGTTAAGTAACTTGCTCAAGGTTACACGGCTAGTCATTTGATTTATGCGTGGGTGCTCATTTTCTGAGGCCGGATTTGATCTCGGGTCATCCCAACTCCGAGGCCAGCACTCTTACTCACTGCGCCACCTAGCCGCCCCATAATGGCCTTTTAGAAGCCTTTTAAGTTTAATGTACCACCATTTATTCTACTGTGGGCCTATTGTGGGACTTTGAGATTGCCTCTGGCTCTGTTTTTGTTTTTAAGTAATGGAAAACTCCCCTAGGACCATCAATAAATATTGACTGTGGCAAAGGTCCCCTTTGCTTAAATTGGGGGTACTTAGAAGTCTATTCCAGATAAATCAGGAAACTTGTCTGGCTCTTAGAGGAAAGACTATGGAATTACCCAGTTTTGTGAATTGTCTCCTAAAAAGTATGTCCATGCTCCTAGTTAGAGAAAAAAGAGTGGAAAGAAGAGAGAATGCTGGCTTCACACCCTGCCTCTGCCATCTACCCATTCCTTGTATGAGCTTAGGGATAGTCTATGACTTCTCTGAGCTCCTTCCCCCGCCCCACCTCACCATGACCCTTCCAGCTTTAGACCCACAGTGAAATCTGGGTTCCAATCCCTGCTTGGCCAACTATATGTCTTTGGGCAAGTCATTACTTCTCAGGGCTATAGTTCCATGTGAAAAATGAAGATTTCAGCCCTGGATCTTTGACTCTGCTCTTTCATGCCTCTTTCAATTCTTGCTTTCATTTCCCAAGTTCATCCATCTAGGCTCTCACCAGTGTCTTAGTAACTCTTTTGCACCACCCCTGTGCATTCCATTGAGACTTTTTTCTGAGTGCTAGTAGCTTTTCAGTTTGTATGAGACTTAGGAAACTCCAGATAGCTCTGGAAGCCTAGTTAAAACAAAATAAATCCCCCCTAAATGAAGGTTCTCCTTTCTGTTGCCACAGTCTTCCCTGCAGTAAGTTTAACTTTACCTTAGGAGCAGGAAGAAAAGAAGCTGGCAGAGGTCTGGTGACAAAATAAGGAACATGCCCTGGCCTTCCTAGTGTTTCTAAAGCCTGTTTCCCCCCTTTTTTTTCCTCTCTGAATTTTTCATAAAGATCTCAACAGTAATGGATTCATTTGTGACTACGAACTACACGAGCTTTTCAAGGAAGCAAACATGCCGTTACCAGGCTACAAAGTAAGAGAAATTCTCCAAAAACTCATGATTGATGGTGATAAGAACAAAGATGGCAAGATCAGTTTTGACGAATTTGTTTTGGTAAGTACTTGCACAGCTGCCTGCCCACTAGGGGATCATTCCAGCTTCTTTGCTTAAGGGGCAACATTACCCCATCCCTTCCATGAAGTCCTTACCAACTTTGTTAGCAACTGGATGACCTGGATTTGACCCACCCTCAGCCCATTGAGGCCACCTGGCAAACGCCCTGGTTCAAAATGCTGAATGTAGAGCCTGGTGGAAGTGGGTGCTTTGTTTGCCTGCTGGAGCCAGGGGGGATCCCTAAGATGTGTTATCCTCACTAGGCTCTAAAAGTTAACTAGTTTAACTTCTGGGTTACTTTAGAAATGAAAATACACATGTACATACCATCTTTATATTTTTTCCTAGATCTTACCAGTAGGGCTCACCAGCACCATTTTCCCTACAATTTTAACAGTTATTTAACTTCTCCCCCTCCATCCCTTTTTTTCTGTCCCCCTCTCTCTCTCCAGCTAACTCCTAAGTGTCCCGGTGTTCTGGACACAGTGGACATTTCATAAATATATGTTTAAGTAAATTAGGACTAGTTAAAATGACTTTCTTTGTAAGAGCCCTCGGTAATTACCAGGCCCAAATCAACTCCTCTCTGTTTCCCCCAACTGTTCTCTCAGCCATTAATTCTGTGGAGCCAGACTCTTCTTATGGGACTCTTCCCATAGGGTTTGTCACATGCCATTTAATTATTGCATGACCAGATCAAAGCAAAGATGCTCAAAAGAGGAGAAGACTTGCTTAAGTACAGATGATTGTTGCCGGCTCCTGCTTTTTCTTGATTGCTTTAGAGGATGGCTGTTGAGTTGAGGTGTGAAGTCATTGGTGCTGCCTATACTGGCTTGCTTTGCAGAGGACTCCCATACAGGCCTCTTTTCCTATGAAAGTTCTTTTAATTCTATGTTCAACAAAGGGCAAGAGGCCCCTTTAGGAAATGCAGGGGCCCAGAATTTACATTTGTATTACTAGTTACAAGTAAGCCAACTCTCTCTCAAAACACTTCAAGTTGTGTGTATGGGGAAGTCATTCAGAAATATTAGTAAAGGAATACAAAGTACTCAAGAATACTCCCACCATGTTGGAAAGGCTTCAAATATAGACCCGGCAGTACAATTGTGTCTGCTGCCCGCCCAGCCTAGCTAAGTGTGGAGAGGCTCCTTACTGCTCAATTGGCCAATGCGACCCACAAAACTGAGAACAATAGACCCTCAGCCCTTGTGCGCCTCCACAGGGACACAGGAAGAATGGCAGAAAAGGGCCCAAGCGTGCTAAGAATCACACAGTCCTTCAATGATGCCTCTTAACATTCATTGAACTCTCAGTACTCTGACCTACAAGTTGATATTCTGCCAGAGGAACCCAGCCACATCCAAATCGACTCATGCACTGAAAATGAAACCAGAATTTAAATAGGTTTTCCCTGAGGAAGCAAATCTAGGATCTAATTTCACCAGATACCCCCAAACAACAGGAAAATCCATGGGGCACTTAGCACTCAGCCACCTTGCCTTGCACTCATAATGGTCAGGAGCCAGCACAATTTCAGAAACACCATTCCACTTTACCTGTCGTAGGTGTTGCAGAAAATAAGGTAGTAGAGAAATACTCTAAAGAGTGTGGCTGGACCCTCCCAACCCTGTTCACAGAGACCTTCCGAGCTTAGCCTGAGACTCACATGGGCAGGTCACTCCCAGAACATTTGTGGACAAACCCAGCAGGACACCAAATAGACATGAAATGGCTAAGATGGGCTTCTGTCTGCATTCATGACAAGATCGAGTCCACCACAGTGGATCAGGCAGCCCAGACACCCCCCTTCTGCCCATGGACTGGCTAAGGAAATAAATGGCAGTGGCACAAAGAGGACCATTATGTACAAAAGGAATACATTCTGGAAGCAATCCAACTTTGAAGGTGTTCAGGGATCAGTTTTCAAGATATCCTCCAAGTCTACGAATATCACAGTTAAGTAATTTTCCTTCTCCCTCCCCAATCCTCAGCAACAACCAGCCCACACAGCGACTTCGACATCACCATGAAATCTTTGCCAATACCCTTTATGTACACGAAGGATGCATCCACTTGTGAGGAACATGGAAAGGAGATGCTGTCTCTTGCTGATAGTTTTCTACAGCTGATCCACCTCTCTAGAGTCACACAGATGATTAAGAGGCCTCTAACTTCCTGCTGTATCTATTGCTTGCTGATTTCCCAAAGAAATTTTACTCCCCCAAATAAAATCTAGCATCTCCCCCAACAGCTGTGTCCCAGGCATATATTAAAGATAGAAAAGATCTTCCTAGCCACCCACACCTGATTTTTTTGTGGCACTATCACAGCAGGGATAAAACCAGAAGATGCTCGTCAATGCTGCTACCCAGTGTGTCCTATGAGCACCCAAATCCTAGAACAGCCACCTCCATGAAAGCCAAGAGTTAGGCTGATTCAGGCAGCTTGGGGGAAAACGGAGAAGCAGACTCCATGTTGCTCTGATTATGGCACACAGCTGGAGGGCAGCCTATTTTGCCACTGAATCAGTACATCATTGTTGACAGACACTGAGGATAGATAATGAATAGAATGGGTGGGGGAGATCAGGCTGAGTTGCCTAATGCCTTCTATAATCTCTTTATTTTTTTGAGTAATTTCTTTTTATAATAAACTAGAGAAATAATAATAATTGGGGGGGGGGTTAAGTGACTTGCCCAAGGTCACATGGCCAGTAATTGTTAAGTGTCTGAGGCTGGATTTGAACTCAGGCCCTCCTGACTCCAGGGCCAGTGCTCTATTCACTGTGCCACCTCACCGCCCTCTGATCTCTTTAACATGAATATTTCTCAGTATTTTCCCCATGCTGTCATAGTATTGTCAGACGTGGAAGACAAGCATCTTAGAAGAATACAAATGGAGAACTTGGGCACAAGAAGTGGGCACTAAGTGTATATGACTAGAAAAGGAGATCATGGGCTAGACAAACCTCAAGTTGCACCTCAGTGCCCATGATGTTTTAGGTGGATTCAATTCAAGAGACTTCCCCCTCACGACACAGGCGAGAATAATTCAAAATAAGAAGGTGTGGATGGGTTAGGTTCTAGAGTAGTACTGGGAATGCTCACACCCATGAGATCATGGATACATCAAAGTGTCAAGAGCACACATGGTCCCTGGGCCCTGCCATAAAGGATCTCTACAGCTAAAAGAATGTTACTCTTGGTAGGGGAAGGTGAAAAAGCCCTATACTGTTGTTAATTGTTCACTAAAGTCTTTAAGCTTTACCAGATTTTGTTTGTCAGTAGTGTTTACCTTACCCCAATCCCTTCCCTTCGAGTTGGTACCTCCTTAAGGAGAGACCAGTCTTTCCTCCATAGCCAGCTTTGTATTTCCCCTTCCCTAGGCCATAGCACCCTTGCCAATGCCTCGCACATCAGAAAACATAGAACAAGAGAATTGCCCTTGGAATGAATTTGGGGAGGAGGTGGGGGGGGTGGCGGTAACATGATATCAGTCTCAGTAGCCAAAGGATTTTGGCCTTTCCTGATGCAATACTGACGTGTTATAATTAGAAGGGTTTCTTTCTTGCCATTTTCTACTGAAATACTGAATTTGCCACCATTTTCATCTCCATCTCCAGTTCTTTTCAAAGCCCTTGGTTTTGAATTCTGTGGCAATGAGTAAGTTGGACAGTTTGGAGTGCTTGCTTGCATGGCTGATGGCCACCCCGCATCCCCCTCGTAACTGCACGTTTAATTAGGAGGCGAACACTGTTCGGAACACTGCCCAGCTAGAACTGCATTTCGTTCTTTAATGAGAAAACATTCCAACCCCCAAGTTTATCTAGCAAAAAGAACACGTCTCTGGTAGGAAGATTTTCATGGTGTGCTTGTTTTGTTAATGAGAAAATGATGAAAATGTCCTCAAGTGACACAGAGAACTCTTGAACCATCTCTTGCAAAATGTGCCTCTTTCTACCTTTAAACAAGGAAGTGTGGGCACATCTGCGAAAAGCCTTTGAGAAATAAGGAGTAGGCATAGGCGTAGGTGTAGGTGTGTGTCTTTTGAGCATGATATTAAGGATGTTTGGGGTTTTTAACTGAGAAATTTTCAGATTTACCTCATAAAATATTAGTCCTGGAAGAGACCTTTGCTAACACAGAGTTGGAAAAGAAATGAATGCCTTGCTCAAGGTCATACAGCTGACTGTAAAACCAGGGCTCCTGGCCTCATGTCCAGCACTTTATTTCCATTTGAAACAGGGAGCACAGTAAAATGGAATTCTTAGCTTGGGACAAGACAAAGAAATAAAGACAACGTGGGGCCAGTGACCTCTAGGTGGCACTTTCCCTCCTGAGCAAGGACATTATTTCTCTAGTTTATTAGCATCATGAATTGGTAATGCACACATTGAGGTGAGTGTTAATTTATTGAGAACGGGAATTGCTGCCTAAGGGATGTTAATCATAAACCAAGTTCCAAACAAAGTTGGTGTTTGGCTCAGTGGTGCATAAGAGGACATGTGGGCGGGCAAAGGCAGAGAATTCAAGTAGTTTAGAGTTTACAAAGTATCTTAGTATTTAAACGATGTTGCCACAAATTGAAAGGCACATTTTTAGTCAGCATCTGTGGAGAGGCATCATGGTCCAATGGGAAGCTTACCTTTAACTCTCACTACTCACCTAACCTTGGGCAGGGGACTTTGCAAATTGAGGGGAGAGAAGGGTGATGGGGTAACCTCTGAGGTCCCTTACAGCTCCAGGTCCATGACCCTAGGACAAGCTTTCCTAATACCATGAGGTTCAGGGCCTTCTTTTAAAAATATTTTGATAATTAGATTTCCGTATGATTGGCTTCTTTTGCAATCCTATGTATTTTGTCTTTCAAAACTTGATTCTGAGAAGGGGTCCAGAGACTTCATAAGATTGCTTGCCAAAGGGGCCACCATCCAAACAAGCAGAGTGAAAGCAAAGTGCTTAGAACAGGAGGGTAATGGTCATTGATAGAATCAGAGATTTTGAGTTGGAGAGGCCCTCGGATCTCCTAGGCCAGTCTCCCCAGGCTTGCCACTACAAACTCGGGAGTAGGAGAGAGGAAGGGAATAGTTTGGGAACAAACTACAAATCTGAGAAGATAATTGGTATTTATTGGCCACTTTTAGTGACCCCTCATGGTCACCCATTTTGGGATTGATTTTTGGAGTCAGCTCAGCTGAACTGTCTCTAGGGTCAGAGGGCTGACTCTGGCTGATCCTGTTTCTGTGAGAGAGATTTAAAAAAGTAGGAAAACCTTATCTGTTCCCTAAAATTAGTTAGAAGATTGGGGAGAAGGGGGTACAGTGTAGCCTAGTGGCAAGAGCAGGAGGTGAAATAGAAGCTCTCTGCCTTTAAAGTAAGCCTACCCATCTCACAGGAAGAGAAGCCAGTGAGCCAGGCCTGTCCATCCCCAGCTCAGTTGGTAGAGATTTAGTGAGCAACCCCCAGCACATTGTATGGGCCTTGGCCTTGCTGTGGGGAGCATGTAGAGCTCATTTAGACTGTGCTCGCCTTTAATATGCTGTCTCTCATCTTCTCAAGCAATCTGTGCACAGATAGAGGCTAAGATTGGAGTGTAAGGGAGCAGAGGATTTTCAGTGATAAAGCATCATGAATACTTTTTTTTTTAATCTAAAGATCAGAGGAAAGGACCCTGGAAATGAAACTTGTAGCCTGCCAGTGATACCTGGCTTTAGTATCTCTAATAAAGAAGGTCATACTAGTTTTGCCAAGGCCTTGCAATATGTCAGGTCTACAATTTTTCCCATTTTTGAGCAGTGGGGCATTTCACAAGATCATGGAGTGTTTATTCCAAAGTCATTATAATGGCACACTGTACTTCCTGGCAATTCAAGATAGGTCAATTTTTCCAAAACATATGCAATTGTCTTGTAGACTGGGATTACTATAGTCACCTAATTTCTCAAGAATCATTGATCTTGAAGGTAAAATCAGTAGCTAAGTAACAAAAAAAGAAAATTATTTTCATGCAGAATTCTAGGTTCCTGAAAGATGACCCCAAAACTAATCTCAAGTTTATTTTCTACAACTTATATTGTGTTTTTCTGGTAAGCAGGAGCAATGCCATTCACTTCTAGTCATTGCTGTAATTTGGAACTTAGCTGCTTCAATAAAAGGTACCTCCTTAGACGAATTAATCTGAAAGTGTAGAAGCAAGTTTCTCTAGATCAAGATGGAAGTCAGTCGGTATAGCTTTCATTGAGCTAAGCAAGAGCAGGAAACCTATGACCCCAAAGTAGCACAATTAGAACCAGTTACTGTGCTGCCTCATGAAACAGCCTTTTTGGAATTATTACCAAGTCATAGTGGGCAGCTAAATGGCTCAGTGGATAGAACTCTGGGCTGGAGTCAGGAAGACCCAAGTTCAAATCCAGCCTCAGACATGTAGTAGCTGTGTGACTTTGGGCAAATCACTTAAGCTCTTTTTACCTTAATCCACCAGAGAAGGAAATGACAAACCACTCCAATATCTTTGCCAAGAAAACCCCATGGCATGCTATGGTCCATGGGGTCAAGAAGAGTCAAACTCAACTGAAGAACAACAACCAACTCTTATGACCTAGGCTCAGGTCAGGAGAGAAATTAAACCAGGCCAAAAAGCAAGAGCAGGTCTCAGTTGGAAGGGGCCTTGAAAAACATCTCATTTGACATCCCCATTTGACAAAGGAGGAGGCTGAGGGCTTAGACTTAGGCCTTAGAAAGAAAGGAGGGTACTTGCCCTTGCTTACATAGGTAACTTAGCGCCCAGAGGACAGTGAGGATTTGAACTCAGGCTCTCGGGTTACAAATTCATTGCTCTAAACTGTTCAGCTGACAGAGATGCCTATCTTTTTGGCCTCCTTTAATGAAGGAAGGAGGCCTAGCTGAACTAGACTGCATTTTGGAGAGGGACACATGGGACTTCCCTCCACGTGGTGAAAAACAAATCCCAACTTCCAAAGCTGACAGTAGTGAAATATTAAAAAGGCAACAACGCTATCTAAATCCTAGTCAAGTCTCTTCTCTTTGGCCCTCTGGCTGGGATGTATAATTGGATCCAACATTGTGAGGGATGTAGTGGTCGTACCTGTCTGCCCATACACCCAAGGGCAAGTTGGGAACACAAGGAAAAGTGTGTCGAATAAAATGTTCCATGGTGTGGCCTACCTAGAGTATAAAAGTTTAGGAGTTAAGAGAAAGGGTGGCCACACAGAGAGATCCCTCAGGAAGGGCTTCTTAGAAGAGGTGTGACTCACCGGGTAGAGAGACATTAGCAGGATGAAGCTTTTGTTGACAGCAGGCCCATGTCCCTAAACTGGGCTGCCTGAGTCCTTTGTCTTCCCAGGTTTTTGCCTATATTACTTTGGAGTGGCCTGGAGTTTCTCAGGTGAGCCCCATGGCAGATTACTACAGATAAGCAGGAAATAACGGAGACAGTGCATTTGTTACTTGCAGGATTTCTTGTCACTGTAGAAGCCTCAGGCCACTCAGAAGAGAACACAGGCCAAAAAGACAATAGTGACAGTCTCTGTTTTCTAGAAATTGGGGTCTTTTTGACACAGGGAGGGGAGTCGCTGATTGTTCTCGATGGTGAGATGAGGTGAAGTGCTTTATCATATATAGTCCTCAGTCTTATCTTATCCCAGGTCTTATCCCAGACTTCATGAGAGAAGTCATACTTGGATGAAAGAAAAGGGACTTTCAGGTGGTTCTCCAAGGCTTTGCAGGGGAAAGAAAGAAAGATACCAGGGGCACCAGGAAATGTGTTTTGTGGTTACTGAGCACCACCATCTGGAAGAGTTTTCCTCTTATGCTCACCAAGTCGAACAGCAAGTTTCCATGGTTGGTCGAGCCCTGGATGAGCTGCTCAGATGTTTCTAGAGATAGGCACCCCGTTTGGAGGCCTGTTGCTCAGGAGCAGTGCAGATGCCACAGTGAGCTCATGCATGGGGAATGCATCAGGAGCCAGTTTAGGGGCCAGGCCCTGCCAGGGGTCAGTGAATTGAGACATTGCTTTAGACCATTCCCTCAGCCAGGGACCTGGCTTACACTGAGTCTGTCGATGACATACGAAGTATGGAATTTGTCTTTGTTAGAACCTGCTTGCTAAGAATGAGCCAAGCTGACAGTATTTCCATCTGCTCTTTCTCTGGTAACGATGAGAGAGAAAGTGAAGAGACAGAGAGGCTGGGGGTGAACAATGACCATAGAACAGAATCCCTCTCCCAAAGCTCTTCACCACTTGAGGTGTCCTTACCCACAACAGCATGCCGCTGCCCAACTGTAGATAGCTGGGTCTACACAATTACAGCTTCTTGCTTATCATATCTTTGTTTGGGGGGGGAGGCTGGGGGCACTTAGAAAAAGGGAAGCCTTGGTTCCTTTTCCTCTTGGTCACCACTGGGCACAGTCACCTGCTTTGGGGCATTTCAGCTTCGAGGGTATCTGGTGCATGGCTTTTGACCAGTGTGGCGTTTTGAAAAGAGCAGATTATCTGTAACCATCATTGTGACCTAGGGATGAAGCTTTAGAATTATGCCAGAAAACTATTGTGACTGTCTAAAGTGTCCTCTTCAAAAGTATTTGCTAGCTAATAAAATGTCTGAACTTACAGATTTTCCAAGAGGTCAAAAGTAGCGACATTGCTAAAACCTTCCGAAAGGCCATCAACAGGAAAGAAGGCATCTGTGCATTGGGCGGGACGTCAGAATTGTCCAGTGAAGGGACCCAGCATTCATATGCAGGTAATGGCCTAGGCTTCCTGAAATACTAGACAAATGCCCTATGTATCTGCCATAGCAGCTGGTACCTCGCTTTTTCTCTTTGGAGGGTGGTATCTTATAAAGTTTGAACTGTAGGATTTCCCAATCTGGGTGAGAATAAGCCATGTCCTTAGAGAGTCTGATAGTAAACTTTTTTTTAATGGTGATTTTTGCTTTATTATCTGTTACATAAACCCCATCCCAGAATCCTCTTGGCTAGATTCATGCAGTTCCTATGATGAGCAAATATCAAGTAACCAAATATGGTCCTGGGCTTTCTGGGGGTACAGAAGAGGAAGCCACATGATGGCAACAGGCAGAATGAATATCTCTACCCATGCTGACTTAAGAGTCAACTAACCCCTTACTGGCTCCCTTGTTTTAGAGGAAGAAAAATATGCTTTTGTGAACTGGATAAACAAAGCCTTGGAAAATGATCCTGACTGCAGGCATGTCATCCCGATGAACCCAAACACAGATGACCTTTTCAAAGCTGTTGGAGATGGAATTGTGCTTTGGTAAGATGGCAATTTAATCGAATTTTAATCAGGTGACCATAAATAGATTTCCCAGATTGTTTCATGGAAACAGTTTTTATAGTGCATGTTGAAATATATTAGGAGAGTGTGTAAAGGAAATACAGGGATCGTGTGATTGGTAAGATGGCCAATTAGTTGTTATGGGAAATTTCTTAAATAGCCAATCCTCATAAAAGGAACTCTGCCAGATCACTCAGTCGATAAACATTTATTAAGCTCCAATGGTGTTCTAGGCGCTAGGTGCTAGGGATACAAAAGGAGGCAAAAGACAGTTGATGCCCTTGAGGAGCTGACAATCTAAGGCATAGTAAGCAAAGTAAGCATAGTAAGACCAGTAAGCAAAGAAGCTAAGGATACAGAGGAAGTGATCAGGAGAGGTGAGGCAGGATTTTATCTGCGATCTGAAAGAAACCTGGAGGTGGAGATGAGGAGGGGAGAGCATTGCAGGCATGGAGGACAATGAAGGAAAATGCCCAGAGTCTAGAGATAGAGGGGTTTCTTTATGGAGCAGCAGGAAGGCCAACATTATGGGATCAGAGTACATACTGGGGAGTAAGGTGTGTGTGGGGCTAGGTTGGGAAGGGCTTTGAGAGTTGAGAATGTCACCTAGCTTGGGAGTCTGGGTGACTGGGAGGAGGGGCTTACCCTTGAAAGTAATAGTAAAGTTAGGAAGGGTAGAGAGACTTTGGGAGAAAAGAGAAGGAATTCTGTTTTTTTCCATATTTAGTTTTAAGGTCCAGTGTGAGATGTCTGAAAGGCAGTCAGGATGGGAAACTGGAGGTCGGTAGAGAGTTTGAGGAAGTAAAGGCCAATGTGAGAATCCTCAGCGTAGAGATGGTCATTAGATCCATGGGAGCTGAGATCGACAAGTGGAATAGTATAGGGTAAGGTGAGAAGAGGGCCTAGGACAGAGCCCTGAGGGACACAATGTGGAAGAGGATCCAGCAGAGGAGACAGAGAAGGAGCAGTCAGAGAGGGAGGAGGAGAACGGGGGGAAGGTGTTCCCTAAACCCCGAGAGAAGAGAAGGTGACCTACTGTCAAAGGCTACAGAGAAGTTATGGAGAATAAGGATTGAGAAAAGGCCATAGGATTTGGCAACTAAGAGCTCATGGGTTACTTTGAAGAGAACAGTTTTGGTGAAATGATGAAGTTGGAAGCCAGATTGTAAGGGGTTACGAAGACAGTGAGAGGAGATATAGTGAAGGCACCCAGTGGAGACAGCCTATAGAATAGCTAAAACTGAGTACTCGATGAGATGAGATGATTTCTACCATATCAGTTTAAAAACCTTGTCAAGTAACATCAGAGAACTTGCAAAGCTTCAGGCTTTAGCTCTGTATCTAGGGCACCAGCTTCACTCCTGTTGGGCCTCCTCCACAGGCAACAGATGCTCACTGTGCTCAGCCATGGGAAGGAGATAGAACACAGGCAGTGTGGAACACAACACAGGGTTCATAGGACATAGGACGAAAAGCTTCTGCTCAAGGTCAAAGGGGACTGTGTAAGGTCACCAGCCTTGTTCTCTCCTCTGGAGCCAGCTGTGGCCAGGAGCCAGATACAGATCAGGATGACTGGAGATGCACATGCATCCCCCCCCCCCACCCCCAATGATGTACTGGCTGAAAAAAGCAGGGGAATGATGACATCTGCAATCATGCACGGGCCAAAGAACAGTTTAGAGAAATGCTAACAATGAGACAGCAATGTAGACAGAAACCAGTTTTCAGGAGAAACATGACTTCTCTGAAGATATACATTGAGAGAAAAATAGAGAGTTAATGAAGGGAACATGCAATAGGAAAACTAGAAATTTGATATAAGCACAAAAGAGGAAACCTAAAATTAGAGGAGAAATCAGCCAATGAAAGCTAAAGAGTAAAGCTGGTTCTCCAAAAAGACTAAAAATTTGTCATACCTGATCCAAAGGACAGAAAGCTACTGAGATGCTCTGACCTCCTATCCACAGTACCATGCTAGAAAAACTAAGATTTTAAAACAAATTATTATACATAAAAATATAAATATAATCTAAAATTCCCACAGAGCATAAAATGGGAGATCTTGAACTTCCCAGTCCCAGAAAGTGAGTCTTGGTGAGCCTTAAGAGAACCCACCAAGGAAAAATAAATAGCTCTGCTCTAGACATTTATGGGTATTTTCTATGAGATGTTTAAAGAACAAGTAGTGTTGCCTGTGTTGTACAAATTATTCTCAAAACCTGACAAAGGAAGCCCTCTTCCCAAGTCCTCTTACGAGACAGAGTCCTAACGCCTCAACAAAATTAAGAGGAAGCAAAGAGAACTATGGGCCAATTGCCCTAATGAATATTGAAATAAAAATTTTAAATAAAGTCTAAGCAAAAAGATGCCAAAACATCCCTACAAGAGAATTGGCCATGACCAGGTGGGAGTGGTTTTTCAAACAGGGATGCCATAATGACTTTTACATCAGGAAAATGATCCACATAATAATTCGGACTAAAAGCTTCCTCCAGCCGCACCATTTTACCACTAGATATCAGAAGAAACGAACAAAACTTATGACCAGCCACAACAGGTATGCTAAAAACTCAACAAAGCAGAGATGGAGAAGGGACGTTTTAATATAGAAAGATATAAAGGTATTTTGATGTTTATATCTTTAACATAATATAAAAAGGTTCTACCTAAAACCAAGCTAGCATTTTCTGCAGGGGGGAATACAAAATGCTTCCCCAATAAATACAGAGATGGATGCCTCATCTTGCCCCTATTATTTGGCATAGGTCGAGAAATGCTAGTGATAATGAAAAGAGAAAGAAATTAAAGGCATAAACACTGGGAAAGAAGAGACAAAATGACCGATACGATAGTTCATACAGAGAGCCCCAGAGGGGTAGCAAAGAATTTGAAATAATTAATAGTTTAATACAATGCGATACAAAATAATTGCCCAGTGGTTGGTAACCTTTCTATACAGCAATAACGACATCCAGGAGAAAGTAATAGAAAGGGAAACCCCAATAAAATTATTTGTAGGCCCTCTACTGATACACATTCAAGGCATAAATAAAACTATTCTTTAAAAAGGAAAGAATAACTTAAATGTTTGGAAGTATATTTATTGTTTATGATGAAACCAAGCCATTATAAGAAAAATATAGTACCGAGGAAAAATTTCCCCTGGGGTTGGTATGGTTTTGGAAATGAATGTGATGTAAAGCCAAGAGACTTTGGCAATATCTGACCAAATTCAAAAACTAAATATGTAAAATAGTTCAATTAAATCCTACACTTAAGTGTACATTTCTATTGGTAAAAAGATGAGGAGATTTGTGTGATAGAACAAAGGAGAACTTTCCACAAGGTGCTCTGGGAAGATCTGAGCAGGGAACAATTCACATAGTTGTCCAAAGTGACCATACCCAAATGGGTTTATGGACAGGAGCACAATGGAAAGAATGCTTCTTTCTTATGTGTCCGATGGTGACTTTGGTTGTGGACACTCGGTTATTTGCTGGCTTTAGGCCAGGAGGGATAGACATACAGTATGTTCATTCCAACCAGTGTTGGAGTTACTGATCAGTTAAAGTCACTGATTCAAGTAGAATCAGGAGTGGGGAACCTGTGGCCTTCTAACTCCTTGGGTATGGCCTTTGGCTGAGTCCAAGTTTTATAGAACAAATCCTTATGTTAAGGGGTTTTGTTCTCTGAAGTTTGGATTTAGTCAAAGGGCTGTACTTGAGGACCTAGAGGGTCATGCAACCTCCAGGCCACAGGTACCCCACCCCTGATTAGTAGACTGTTAGCTCCTTGAAGGTAGGACTGGGATACCTTGTACATTGTAGGTATTTAAGAAATGTTGGTTTGAACCAAACGAGTGACATTTTATTTTTCAGGTTATATAAGCAACATCATATTACTTAGGAATACCTAGAAACTATTAATGCAATGTGATCTTGATTTTCTTTTTTTTTTTTTTTCAGTAAAATGATCAACCTTTCAGTTCCAGACACAATTGATGAAAGGGCAATCAACAAGAAGAAACTTACACCATTTATCATTCAGGTAATGATGTTATGTGACATAGGTGGTAACAAGAAGCAGAGTTGGGCTTGAAACCTAGAGGCTTTGATTGCAAACCCACCATACTCCTCTCTGCCCTTACGGCTCCCTAGCCTGGGGTTCCAGTTATTAATCTACCTGGTTGGAGAATTGGGTTGTTTGGCCTAGAAGTCAGAGACTTACCCTTGGTTTCCAGAATACCACCTCGGACACCTAGCAGTCAGGAGTGTCCATTTGAGCTGCCAGGACCCCGTGGCACCTCCCTGCAATCTATGTTGGTGGTTGGCAAGTCCACACTGGGAGAATCAAATCTCAGCTCTAGGTTTAAAAAGCAAAGAAAGCACAAAAGCAAGGATCCATGCAGTGCCAACTAGCATGGCAGAACACCTCTTGGCACGATAGAAAGACTTCGATTTTCCATAAGTCTTCAACCCCTGCATCCTAGAAGAGGGCAAGAGGAAGGAACCAGAGGCCCTAGCGTTAAGGACTGGAGAGCTGATCTGCTCCAGTCGAGTCCCATAGGAGTGAGATGACGTAGTGAGTTCAAGATAAGAACATTTTTTCAAAGCCACATTTCTGTCTCAGGATTTTCTCCTTGGACTGGTAAATGTACTCACGTCATCATAAGAGGAGGGGCTGGTTCCTAATAACTTTCTTGATTCTAGGATAGCAGCTGTAATAATAAGGTAGAGATTAATTTTATCTTGAATAGTTTCCTCCCTTCATTTTCCACCCCCATTTGGTATGCCGCTGATCCAGGTTGTGCTCTCGGGGCGGGGGGGGGGGAGGTCAGGAAATGAATCAGGGCCACCATCAAGCTCGGTGGGTGCTGTTTGCAGCACTTGAACAAGTAGTAGCTACTCAGAAAGAAATTCCAAAATCTTGTTTGTTTCTTTTGCAGGAGAACTTAAACTTGGCCTTGAATTCAGCCTCTGCCATTGGGTGCCATGTGGTCAACATTGGTGCTGAGGACTTACGGGCAGGAAAGCCTCACCTGGTTCTGGGGCTGCTTTGGCAGATCATCAAGATTGGATTGTTTGCCGATATCGAGCTCAGCAGAAACGAAGGTAATGGCCCCAGCTCAGACCAGTCTGAGGCATGTGGTAGAGTGTTGCAGAAAGCAGCTGCTGATGAGAATCATGTGCCAGGTCCCTGGCTACTGGTCTAGCATCACAAAATGGGGAGGCTTCTAAATGGCCCCTAGTAAGGACCTGCATCCTCCAGAGTAAGAGAAACTGGGTTTATATCCCAGCTCTGCCCTCTCCTTCCTATGTGGGCCTAGGTTACATCGCCTTTTACAAAGCTTGATTGGGTAGCACAGTAGCACATCCAGAAGCCTTCCTTAGCGGGCAGCACTCTTCCCAATGGTGCTACCAACATGTGCTAAGAAGGGGGACAATTTTTCCTTCAGAAACAGCCCCCTGGCTTTCTGGGAACATTAATTTAGGCAGAAAGAGAATTGAGTCTTTCACTTTCTAGCTGAGAAAACTGAGGGTTGAAGAGGAGGGACAGTGACTTACTGGCCTGAATTTGCCCCCAGGGCCTTTAAGGAGAGGGTATAGTGCTAGGGAAAGAGAATGGACTTTGAAGTCCCAGGACCTGGGTTCAGATCCCAGCTTGGCTGCTCACGAGTGGTGAGACCCTCTTCCTTTCTGGGCCTTAGTTTCCTCCTCTGTAAATTGAGACGGTTGGATTAGGTGGCCTCCAGGGGCCCTTCCAGCTCTAACGTGGAGCACAGACTCATGGGAGAACACTATCAGTCTTTCTTGAGCTTACGACACCCAAATCATCTTTGTTCTTTGGGTGAAGATGCCACATCTAGCTCTTTTGCCATCCAGGGGAATTGGGTTAAGAGTCAGAGGCAGGAAGCCAGCAGCTCCGGGGTAGGGACACGTGTGGCCCATCTCCTAGGACAGGTTAAATCGTAGACTTCAGTTCTGACAATGTACTGGCACTCTATATCTTAGCCTTAGCGGCCTTGCTCCGAGATGGTGAGACCTTGGAGGACCTCATGAAGTTATCTCCAGAGGAACTCCTCCTGCGATGGGCCAACTTCCATTTGGAAAACTCAGGCTGGCACAAAATCAACAACTTGAGCTCTGATATCAAGGTAATTCTGAATTGAGCTAGGCTTGCTGGGAACCTCTGAGTCCCAATGCTGGATGGCAGGAGGAAGGTGGGAAACGAGAAAGCAGCCCGACCCTGGGCCTTTTTGATGATGTGAGAAAATCGGCATGTGTGTTAACAGGGATGACTTTTCTGCTTACCACTTGCAGAGTCAGGAGAGCAGTGGGATGGCAGAGTTGTAATCAGGGTAGGGTGACTAGAATACTGTCTTAGCTGTCAACCTCGGGCAAGTCAATTTCCTGACTTTCTGTCATTTCTATCATTCTGGAGACCACTGGCTGTCCACCTCACAATCTTTCCATCGCCCATGTAGCCTCAGTAGGGATGAAAGCAGGGGGATTGGGAGAAGGGGCCAAGCCATCCCCTCCCCCATCAGGTGGACTATCTCTTGACCCCTTGATGCTATTGCTCCCCCTCCCCGCTTGCTCAGGGCCACATTGCCCAAAGGCCTGGGATTTTAATCAAAGGCTCCCACCAACTTTTGTTCCCAAGCTTTAGTGGACCTCCTGGTCCTGCTGACATGAGTCACTGGGCCCCAGACCCTCCCCTGGCTCATCCTCTTTATATTTCCCTGCTGAGTGGTTAGGAGCAGTGTTAGAGCTGCTCAGCAGAGACATGAATCCCATTCTCTAGCCACCTGCTTCCTTTGACCCCGGAGGGAAACAGGAGATAATCCCTGTGGCAAATGCCTGGGGCGTTCCAGCAGCTGCCTTCCTGCCTGCCTTGAGTCCAAGCCTCAGCTGTTGGGGCTGATACCACAGCCAGCTGTCCGGAGGGCGTGACATGAAAGCAATTCTGGGCTCCTTAGGAATGGCTCTACATCTCTGCTCCTGAAAAGTTGGGTTTAGGAACTCAAAGCAAGGGGCACATACCCCAGTGCTTCTAGGGCTGGGGGCTGGCTGCCACAACCTAGGTTAGATGCTTTGGAAGTCCATTTTTGCTGTCGTCAGGCTTTCTTCAAGCCTACGGCTCCTGCCAGGTTGGGAAGACTGCTCTCCTTGGGGGTCTTCTTCCCTTCTGCTGCTCTCTGCCCAGTGGCTTGGCAGCTGTAGCTGATGAATGGCTTCTTTGTTCTCTGGGCATGCCTCTGCAGGTGGGAGTTATGATGATGATGCCCAGAAGATTGGGCAGGGGTGGGGTTGGCCCCTTCCTGGCAGACCCCTGTCATTTTGCACCTCTGCCATACTCCTGCAATGGCCCCAATTCTGTGGCTCTTGCGCACACCATTATGGTCTGTGTAATGTATTTCTCTTTAAAAGTTTGGTTGGCTTTTTCCAATTAAAGTCTAAAAGTCTTAATTTAGATGTTCTGCACACATTGTAGCAAGTAGCATTTTGTGATAACATGACTCTTTTTTTCCCTCCTTTTCTGATGCTTCCTGGATTTCTGTTCTCCTGCCTTTGTTCCCTTGCTTGGTTTATCTGCCAAGTTAATTGACTTCAGTAATTCAGTAAAGGTACAGAACTGGCCACATGTTCACATTAAGGTTTAAAGGTCTTCATTGGTCTCTGGGAATGGATGTCCACGTGGGATGTTGGGATTTGACCCATAGAGTCTCACAGATCTTAACTTAAATGCTTTTCAAAACATGGACAAATAAAGCATGCTCATCCTTGCTAGAGGAAGGGCCCATCTCTTGTTTTGGGGGGTTTTCACACAGTAGGTATCTAACAAACACTTGTTGATCTCAGATTTGTATTCTTCTTGACCTTCTTGATCCCTTGCAGGATTCCAGAGCCTACTTCCATCTTCTAAATCAGATTGCTCCAAAAGGCCAGAAAGAAGGGGAGCCCCAGATTGACATTAGCATGGCCGGTTTCAACGTAAGTATTTTTTGGGGGGAGGGGTATCTTCCCATCTATGGCCATGTGTTTTTTTTTTGTTTTGTTTTTTGTTTTTTGTTTTTCAGTTAGATCATGCTAAAACACTTAGATGGTCAAGACCCTGTTGGCTTTGTTTTGGTTTTTTTGTTTTTTGCTTTTTGGAAGGGCAGTTGGGGTTAAGTGACTTGCCCAAGGTCTCATGGCTAGTAAGTGTTAGGGCCAGTGCTCTATTCACTGCTACCTAGCCACCCCTAAAATGCTTGTCCATTTCTTTTTTTCTTTTTTTTTTGGAGGGCAATTAGGGTTAAGTGACTTGCCCAAAGTCACATGGCTAGTTAAGTGTTAACTGTCTGAGGCCAGATTTGAACTCAGGTCCTCCTGACTCCAGGGCTGGTGCTCCATTCACTGTGCCACCTAGCCGCCCTTGGCTTTGTTTTTTAATGTCTGAAATATTTAATGTATAAACTCAAATGCCACCTTATTTATCGTTAAGGAAGAGAGGAGAGTCTGCAAGGCCAAGCCTGTCTTAGACACTGACCTAGCTTTGCTGTTGATTATGTGACCCTGAGTGAATCACTTTTCTCCCAGCTGGAGCTCATTTCCTCATTGGTCAGATCCAGTTTTCTCCAAAACTACCAAATGTAGCCCAGTCACCCAGCACTGATCCAGAGAGACAAAGAGGACCAACCCTTAAGTCATTATCATGTTATGAAGAAACACATCAAACTGAACTATTTATATTTCAGTGTTTATAGTTAAAGGGAAAAAATAGCCCATGGCCTAGGATGAGTCCATCCTGCCCATGATGGCCGGCTTCCTCTTCCTAAAACACTGTTTTCTCCATGTTACTCTTAGTAAGTCCCAACACAGTTGTTGGCTCCACCTGACTTCTTATCACTTGATCCCCCATTATTCCCCAGTGTTTGCTTCATGCATATGTGCCTTTTAGTCTTGACTCTGTTCCCATCCCTCTTCCTTGGGTCCACCTCTGCATCATGGAATCACCAGGCAGTTTAGACACCATATACTACCTTTGATGGGGTGGCGGGGGGGTGGAGAGTGTGATTTGGTTTTGAAGTGAGTTTGGGGATCTCTTCATCTTGGTGTCTGCTTGCTACCACTCACCTCTACTATTGCCTCTGCCTGACCCTTCCTAAGATGCTGGCCATGTATGGCCTTCCCTTCTGCTCAGAAACTCCCTATGACCCCCCCAGATCACTTCAGTGGCAAAAACACTTCAGAAAAGGTAGCTCCAGTCAACTTTTCCAGACTGATTCTGTATTATTCCCTTCCAAGCCTAGCCTATGCACCCCCCTTCCTCACCTCTGACACTTCAGATTCCTACCTTCCATAGTCAGTAAGTACCCTCTGCATGCCACGCACTGGGTTTGTTCTTATCTCCCCAGCTCTGGTCATGGTGCCTTTTATATCTTGGTTCTCTTTTTTATTTTATTTTTTTATTATTATTATTATTATTTTTTTTTTTGCCTTTTGGAGGGCAATTGGGGTTAAGTAACTTGCCCAAGGTCACAAGGCTAGGTTTTTTTTTTGTGTGTGTGTGTTTGCGTTAAGTGTCTGAGGCCGGATCCGAACTCGGGTCCTTCTGACTCCAGGGCCGACACTCTACTCACTGCGCCACCTAGCCGCCCCTCTTTTTTATTTTTTAGTTTACATGATTCATTTCCACAAGATTTTGAGTTACAAATTTTCTCCCCATTTTCCCCTCCCCCAATCTGCTCTTTCCCATATCTTCTCCCATACCCCCTCCAACTTTCCAGTAGGGCACAGTGGATCTCTATGCCCCAGTGTCTGTATATCTTATTTCCCAGTTACATGTAAAATTATATTAATAATAATAATGATTTTATATATATATATATGTGTGTGTGTATATATATATATATATATATATATATATATGAAAATAACTTAAACATTTGATTTTACAACTTTGAATTCCAGATCCATTCCCTTCTTCCCTTGTCACCCACCCTTATAGGGAAGATAAGCAATTCAATATAGGTTGTACATGTGTAGCTATGCAAAACATTTCCAAAGGGGCGGCTAGGTGGCGCAGTGAGTAAGGGCGCCGGCCTCGGAGATGGGATGACCCAGGATCGAATCTGGCCTCAGAAAATGAGCACCCACACATAAATAATGACTAGCCGTGTAACCTTGAGCAAGTTACTTAACCCCAATTGCTTAAAAAAAACAAACAAAAAAACAAACCCATTTCCATAGTAGATATATTGTGAAAGACTGACTATATTTCCCTCACTCCTATCCCACCTCCCACTTATTCTATTTTCTACTTTGATCCTGTCCCTTTTCAAAAGTGTGTGCTTCCAACTTCCCTCTCCCCCAGCCTGCCCTCCCTTCCATCATCCCCCCTCTCGTCCCCTTTTCCCCTACTCTCCTGTAGGGTGAGATACCCTATTTAGTGTGTATGTTATTCCCTGAGCCAAATTCAATGAGTATAAGGTTGACCCATTCCTTTATGCCTTCCTGTTCTTCCCCTCCATTGTACCCATTTTCCCTTGCCTCTTCTATATGAGATAGTTTGCCCCATTCTGTCTCTCCCCATCTGCTCTCATTATATTCCTCTCTCACCTCTTAATTTCACCTTTTAATTATCATCCCTTCCTATTAAATTGGTCCTGTGCTCTCTTTCTATGTATACCTGTACACATACATAAACAAACTCCCATATGTATTCATTTGTTCATATATCCTCCTATATAGACGTGTGTGTGTGTGTGTGTGTGTGTGTGTGTGTGTGTGTGTGTGTGTGTGGACACACACACACTCTCTTCTATTCCCTTCAACTATTCTCATACTGAGAAAAGTTTCATAAGTTAAAATTATGGTTTTTCCATGTAGGAATATAAATAGATTAACTTTGATAAGTTCCTTATGATTTTTTTCCCCGTTTACCTTCTCTTGCTTCTTGTCTCTGAATGTCAAATTTCCTATTCAACTCTGGTTTTTTCATCAAGAGTGCTTGAAAGCCCTCCATTTCATTGAATGACCATATTTTCCCCTGAAACAGTTTTGCTGGGTAGGTGATTCTTGGTTTTAATCCCAGCTCCTTTGACCTCCAGAATATCATATTCCAAGCCCTTCAATCACTCAGTGTAGAAGCTACCAGATCCTGTGTTATCCTGATTGTGTTTCCACAATATTCAATTTGTTTTTTCCTGGCTGCTTGTAATATTTTCTCCTTGATCTGGGAATTCCAGAACCTGGCTATAATATTCCTAGGAGTTTTCTTTTTGGGATGTTTTTCAGGAGGTGATCTGTGGATTCTTTCAACCTCTACTTTGCCCTCTGGTTCTAAAACATCAGAGCAATTTTCCTTGAGAATTTCTTGAAGGGTGATTTCTAGGTTCTCTTTTTGATTATGGGTTTC
Source organism: Gymnobelideus leadbeateri (assembly GCA_011680675.1). Classification (NCBI taxonomy): domain Eukaryota; kingdom Metazoa; phylum Chordata; class Mammalia; order Diprotodontia; family Petauridae; genus Gymnobelideus; species Gymnobelideus leadbeateri. The sequence continues at coordinate 26,376 of WOXC01009928.1, forward strand.
AGGTAGTCTAATAATTTTTAAATTATCTCTCCTGGATCTATTTTCCAGGTCAGTGGTTTTCCCAATGAGATATTTCGATTGCCTTATGCTTTTTCATTTTTTTTGCATCTGCTTAATAGTATCTTGATTTCTCACAAAGTCACTAGCTTCCATTTGCTCCAATCTAATTCTGAAGGAATGAGTCTCTTCAGTGAGCTTTTGAGATTCTTTTTTCCATCTGGCAAATTCTGCTTTTTAAGGCATTTCTCCTCATTGCCTTTTTGGGCCTCTTTTGCCATTTGAGTTAGTCTGCTTTTTAGGGTGTTATTTTCTTCAGTTAGGTTGTTGACTCTTACTTCATACTTTTCCTGCATCATTCTCATTTCTCTTCCCAATTTTTCCTCCACTTCTCTTATTTGGTTTTCAAAATCCTTCTTAAGGTCTTCTATGGCCTGTAACCAGATCATATTTTTCTTGGAAGCTTCTGGCGTAGGAATTCTGACTTCACTATCTTCCTCTTGTTCCATGCTTTGATCCTTTTTGTCCCCCAAATAGGAATCTAATGTTGGATTGTTCTGCTTGCTTTGCTTCTTTTGTTTGCTCATGTTGCCACTCAGTTACTTGACTTTTGAGTTTTTGCCACAGTAGAACTCTGCTACCAGAGAAGGGAGCTTTGTCCCAGATTGCTGGGGTTTTTCTCAGCTGCCAAAGGTTGGGTGTCCTCTCAGAAATCTCCACATGCTCTGGCAAACTGGTCATGCACCCCAGGACCTCCACTGTAGGCAGTGATCTAGATCCAAGCAGGTTAAAGCAAGAGCAATTACCCCTCAGACTGGTTACTTGGTTCCCCTACAATCTGCAGGCCAGGATCTCTGAAGCAGCCATGCCACCAGGCGCCTCAGCTGCTTCTCCCTCCAGGCTGGACTGCACTCCTGAACTCCTGGTTCCCAAAGTACGCAATGCACTGTCCTCCCACTTTGTCCTTGGCATCTATGGGTTGATAATTCTGGAAACCACCAGAGCTGCTGGTGATCTGAAGTCCCTAAGGTCCTCAGCTGGTTGTGGCTGCCCTGAGGCTAAAACCTGCTTCACGTGGAGCTGGCCTCCCAGAGCATTGTGTTAGCCCCTTCCTGCTGGGCTGTCTTCAGGGGGAGGTTATCATCTCTGTGTCGTTTTGTGGGTTCTGCAGCTCCAAAGTTTGTTCAGAGTCACCTTTTACATGAATTGGAGGAGGTGGGAGTGGGAGCCTTGTGGAAGTCCTGTTTCTACTCTGCCATCTTGACTCTGTCCCTGGGGACATCTTGATTCTCTTATAAGGGTTTATCTGGGACTTTTATCAGGTATTGAGCAATACAGAATTGGCCTTAGGGTCAGGAAACCCTGGGTTCAAGTCTTGTCTCTGCCATATGCTGACTGCATGCCCCTGGGTAAGTCATTTGACCTTGGTGCTCTGGTAAGACTAAATTGCAGAGAAGGTGCTGCTGGCTGGCATTGATGGTGGGGTTTTTCTCACCTCAGGCATTTCCTAGAGCCATGAAATTACAGGTGTCCTGGACTGATCCCTCTCCTTCTTTAGGGAGAGCCACAGTGGGGATTTCTTTTGGACTTTGAAGTTGTGGAGTGCTGCACATTCATTATCTATCTTCTTTGGGCCTGCCCCGTCCGGGGAGGATTTGAAGCCATATTTTTCTGCCTCCACAGTTGGTGGCCTGACCCTGCTCTAAGCCAGGATTCTGAGAGGCCAGCTTCCCTGCTGGTGGCCAGTGTCAGGGCCTCAGTTCAGTCCTTTAGGGGCCTTTGTTGCCTTTCCCAGGAAAAGGACGACCTGAAGAGAGCCGAGCACATGCTCCAGCAGGCCGACAGGCTGGGTTGCCGCCAGTTTGTCACCCCGGCAGATGTTGTCAGTGGAAACCCCAAGCTGAACTTGGCTTTTGTGGCAAACCTGTTCAACAAGTACCCTGCGCTCACCAAGCCCGAGAACCAGGACATTGATTGGACGCTTCTAGAAGGTTTGTGCCAGAAGGAATAATGTTTATGCCCCTCAAATCCTGCTTGTTGAGTATTCCTGTCTATTTTTGAGAAGTTGGTAGTAGACTGGTGTTTTCCCAGACCAAATTGAATGTTCCTCAGCAGAGGCAGCTAGGGGGTGCCACTATGCACAGAGGGCCAGACTTGGAATCTGGAAGACTTAATCTGTGTGACCCTAGACAACTCAACCCCTTTCTGCCTCAGTTTCCCCAACTGTAATAATGTAATAAAGGTGATAACAGCCCCTGCTTCCCAGGGTTGTTGTGAGGTACTTGTAAAGTAATTAGGCAGGGCCTGAATATAGGACTATATAGATGCTTATTCTTTTCCCTTGCCCCCTTGTGATCTCCAAAGAACTGAATTACTGAAGGGGAGAATCTTTAGTCCACAGGTTTTCAACAGGCCACCATACATTCCACCTCCTAGCCCTGCCAGTCACAGCCATACTGAAGTAAAGCCCCACTTCCTTGGTGGTCAGAGTTCCAGCACATACAACAGCTCTATGAAAGCCCAACCCAGAGGAGAGGGAGCGACAGACCCTTCCGTTGGGTCCTTGACAGTTGAGGCCTCCTTCTTGGCCCTTTCTGTTCTTCCTCATTGAAGATACAAATTAGCCAAGTATGTTCCTAATGCTAAATTGATTTTTCTAACTAAGACCAGTTGTTAATAGCAGTTAAGTGATTTCTGAACTTGGGGGACTGATTTGGTTTCCTGTTTTGAAGTGCCAACTTGAACTTTCTGGCATTGTGACCTTTGCCCCACTGCAAAGGGACCCCCTCAAGAAGGCATCAAATTATGGTGCAGAACAAAGAGACCCAGTTCTAGTCCTTGTTCTGCTGAGACCTTGCCATGTGACCTTGGACAAGTCCCTTGCCTCACTGGGCTTCAGTTTCCTCCTTCCCTAGAGGTTGTGATATTCTGTTTGGAACCTAAAATCACACAATTTAGAACTGAAAGGAGTCCTAAAAAAGATCTAGTTTAACACTGAATTTTATTTTAAAATAGATTTTTGGTATCTTGTTTTCACATCTCTCTTCCCTACCCTGAGTCATCCCTTTATTAAGGATTAAATCTACTAATTTTTAGAGGAAGAAACCAATTAAGACCCAGAGAGGTTAATTAACTTGACTGAAGTCACACAGCTGAGATTTGAACTAATATCCTCAGACTCCAGTTCCAGGGCCATTGATGCCATGTCCTGCTGCCTCCCAAGTGACATGCCTTTCCCTATTCTCAGAGCTTGCCTGCTCCAAGTCTCCCTTCTGGATGAGCAAAAGGCCTCTTTTGCATTTCATTCCCTTTGGAGTAGAAGGGAAAACTCTTACCACACCCTGAATGGCCCTGTAGCATGTCCAGTCTGAATCCCCTGGGGATTTCTCAGCTGTTTATATGCCCCAGAGTCTGCTTAAGAGTCTGAGACTGGCGGAGTTGAGAACTTCAGATTTACTGGCTTCTCCCACTAACTGGTTTTGTCACCTGTAGGCAGCACATTTAGATAATGAGGCAAAGAGATTGGCAGACAGGGAAGCTGGGCGGGCCTAGACATCCTCTCAGCTCCCTTCAGAAGTCTGGTGTGGGCGGGTTTGTGGGAGTTTGGGAAGGGCAGTCTCATGAATGGGTGCAAGTTCACAGGTTCTCCAGATGCTAAGTGTATCTTAAGTAGCCACTTGGGGGAATTCTTTTTTTTTTTTAATTTATTAGTTTAGTTTCAGTTAACAAGATTCAATTCCATAGTTCCTTGAGTTTCAAATTTCCTTTACTTCCCTCCCCCCTCCCCACACAACAGCATATAGTCCAGTATATGATCTGCAAATGCATTCATGTTAGACATTATTCCAATTACAAAGGCGTATTGTACTAGGTGGGATGAAAGATGGTAAGGAAGAAATAAAACCAAACAACGAAAAGAACAAGATCATTTAGTTTGCTTCCATCAGGATTCAGGCTCAGTTCTTTCTAGTTAGATCTCTGGATGGTACATTTCTCACTTTCTTGAGTCTTTCGGGATTAACTTATATCACTGCATTGCTGAAAAGAGTCCAGTCTGTCATAGTTGGTCATCACAGATATAGTATGTCTGTGATTATATACAGATTTCTTCTGATTCTACTCTTCTCGCTCAGCATCAATTTGTATAAGTCTCTCCAGGTAATTATGAAATCCGTCACCTCTTCATTTCTTATAGCACAGTAATATTCCATTACATTCATATACCACAACTTGTTTAGCCATTCCCCAATTGATGGGCACCCCTTCAGTTTCCAATTCTTTGCAACCACAAAAAGGGCTGCTAAAAATATTTTTGTACATATGGGTCTTCCTCCCACTTCTATGATCTCTTTGGGATATAACCCTAGAAGTGGTATGGCTGGGTCAAAGGGTATGAAATTATTTATAATCCTTTGGGCATAATTCCAGATTGCTCTCCAGAATGGTTGGATAAGTTCACAACTCCACCAGCAATGTATTAGTGTTCCAATTTGTCCACATCCTCTCCAGCATTTGTCACTTTCTTGTTTTGTCATCTTAGCCAATCTGACTGGAGGGATGTGGTATCTCAGAGTTGTTTTGATTTGCATTTCTCTAATTAATAGTGATTTAGAGCATTTCTTCATATGCTTATAGATATCTTTAATTTCTTTCTCTGAAAATTTCCTGTTCATATCCTTTGACCACTTATCAATTGGGGAATGACTTGTATTCATATAGATTTGGCTCAATTCTCTATAAATTTTAGAGATGAGTCCTTTATCAGAGACACAAGTTGTAAAAATTCTTTCCCAATTTCCCATCTCCCTCTTGATCTTGGTTACATTGGCTTTGTTTGTACAGAAGCTTTTCAATTTAATGTAATCAAAATTATCCATTTTGCATTTTATAATGCTCTCTAATTCTTGTTTGGTCCTAAAGTCTTCCCCTCTCCACAGATCTGTCAGGTAAACTATTCCTTGCTTTCCCAAATTGCTTACAGTATCAGCCTTTACACCTAGATCATGCAGCACTTGGGGGAATTCTTACAAAGCCCCCCCACAGTCACTTCGTTTGTTGCATAAGCAGATTTTCTTTTTGATGTGCTCTTGTATCAAGGAGAACAATTGGAGGGCTCCCGTATTCCCACCACTGTCTGACCCCACCTAGCCCATGCAGACAAGATTGGATCACATGTGTCTCGAGCCCTGACTGTGCAGACGTACATTTGTTTACTTTTTGGAAGTAGTTATAAAGTCAATTTTCAACAGGAGAAACCCGAGAAGAAAGAACCTTTCGTAATTGGATGAATTCTCTTGGTGTTAACCCTCATGTAAACCATCTGTATGGGTAAGTCTGCCTGGCAAAGTGGAGGGGACTTGGGGGATCTGTTTGTTCATTTCCTTTTTTCAGATGAGAAGTGTCTCTAGTAAGCAGGGCCACAGTGATTTCTGGGAATTCACATTGGGGTTGTACCTTTTAATGCCAGTGGCCCAAGATGACTCTCTGAAAGCACTGACTCAGTCTCTCCCCTTCCATTTAGTGACCTGCAGGATGCCCTGGTCATTTTACAATTGTACGAAAGGATCAAAGTCCCCGTTGACTGGAATAAAGTCAACAAGCCACCATACCCCAAGCTTGGTGCCAACATGAAAAAGGTAGCTTTCAGGGCTGAGTGAGGCTGCCCTTGGGGGTTCCGCCTCTCTTCTGGGCCTTTTCTGTTGTAGCTGTTGTTTCCTTTGGAATTCCTCACAAGATTTTGTGTGTGTGTCTGTCTGTCTCTCTGTCTGTACACAGCTAGAAAATTGCAACTATGCCGTGGACTTAGGGAAACACCCTGCCAAATTCTCCCTGGTTGGCATTGGTGGGCAGGATCTGAATGATGGAAACCCCACCCTGACACTAGCTCTGGTCTGGCAGCTTATGCGGAGGTGAGTAGCAGCCAGCTTGGCCTGGGGAGGAAGGTTAAGTGATGAATGCTGGGAAATGATGCCATGTTGACTCTTGGGCAGGATTGAGAGTGAAGTAATTCATCTGTCATGATGGCCCCTTTTGAAAATGGAGTGAATTTAACTCAAATGATACCAAGGTTCCACCATGCCTTCACCTTGGCCCATGCCCTGCTTGCTTCTTTCTGCAATGTTCCTCCTCAGAGGGAAATCAAAGCTGCCCCCCTGCCACATTCTTCATATTAGGCAAATACCTTTTTCAAGGCTTTGTGTCATAGTGGATAGTGTTAGCTGTGGGGTCAGGGAGAGCTGGGTTCAGAGATGACTTCTTTTCTTTACTATTTTGTACAACCTTTTTTGGGGGGGGAAAGGAAAGGCAATTGGGGTTAAGTGACTTACCCGAGGTCACACAGCTAGTAAATGCCAAGTGTCTGAGGTTGAATTTGAACTCAGGTCCTCCTGACTCCAGGGAGGTGCTCTATTCACTGTGCCATCTAGCTGCCCCACTAGCTATACAACTTTAACACATCTCCCTACTAGGAACAACATCTATAAGCTGGAAAAAACCAGACCTTCGAGGCCAGTGTTCTGCCCCTCCCCGCCCCCACCATTTTACAGATGAGTAAAGTAAGGCCTAGAGAAGGGAAATGCCTTCCCCAAAGTCATATAGATCATGACTGGCAGAGCTAGGATTTCCCCCGGAAGTCATGGCTGGGCTTCACTATTGTTGCCGAAAGCTTAGGAGAGAAAAGAAATTGGTAGTATAAGTTTCCCTTTAAGCCCTTTCATGCCAGCATGTGCTTCTTCTCCTCCTATAGATACACACTGAATGTCCTGGAAGATCTTGGTGATGGCCAGAAAGCCAATGATGACATCATTGTCAACTGGGTGAACAGAACACTAGGAGAAGCTGGGAAATCCACCTCTATCCAGAGCTTTAAAGTAAGCTGACATGCTGGCATCTTGAGCTGGTGGCCCCCTTACAGCAGCCGGCCCTACCCCGCTCCTCCACATGGACTTTGAGGCGACCCATTCTGACACACTTTGGGGGTCTGTTTGTACAGGACAAGACCATCAGCTCAAGTTTGGCCGTTGTGGATTTAATTGATGCCATCCAGCCGGGCTGTGTTAACTATGACTTAGTGAAGAGTGGGAGCCTGACTGAAGAGGACAGGCACAACAATGCCAAGTGAGTGGCCCTGCCAGTCCCTTCTGTTCTCACTAGCCAAATATTAACCTACACAACTGATGCAGCCCAGAGGAAAGGGCCCCACTTGCCTGAGTCACTGCCTCTCTTTGATTCTCTGTTTCCTAACCTGTAAAATCAAGATTATGCTTACACAAAGGAGATAAGTCATACAAAAGCCTCTGGAAAGCTTTAAGTTGGAAGTTCTTAACCTTTTTGGATTCTGGACCCCTTCTCAAAATGAGATTTTTAAATAATTGAAGGAAGTGCTAAATTTTAATTAAGAGGTTAGTGAAGACTAAGTCCCCCTATCTCACCCCCCAAGTTCAGAGCCTCCCTGAAACGTGGCCATGGATCCCTTCAGGACCTGTGAGCCTCCAGGTAAGAAGCCCTGCTTTAATGCCAGCTCTGAATAACATCCCCTCTCCAGCCTTTTCTGTAGGCTCTCCCCTCCCTAGCTCCTCCTAAGGTACACCTCCTATACCATCTCATCCAGGGAGTTTTCCTGATTCTTCCTAGTTTCTAGTGCCCTCTCTTCTCAAATGATCACATACATATATACACACACTTGATATCTATCTGTCTATCTCTGGGAAGGAACAAATTTTTGCCTTTCACTTTGTCTTTGTCTTTCCAGAGCCTAGTAAATCTGAGAGTTGGGGATAAATGGTTCTAAAAGGTAGCTAGGCATACAATGGATTCCACTTGGGCACTGGCTTTGAGTAGGGTTTTCTATGGATCGAAAATAAGGGTACACAAAAGCTTCTTTTAATAAAGACAAAAGGCATCAATAAAACGGATTCAACACCAAGGCTTCCTCTATGCTAGTTTAGGGGCATCCCAACAGGGGCCGTAGCAAGGCTGCCCTGGAATCATCTACACTTTTGTCTTTTGAACTGGGACTCTATTATGCAAATGACTGGGGTAAAACATTCACGCCCCAGTAGACGTCTCCCACCTTATTGAAAAATAACAATTCAACTTTCTCCCAAGTGTTAGAAGCAGGGAAGAGAAAGTCAATCACAAAGGAAGATTTCACTAAGTATCCTTGCCAGCTTAGCAAACACTGATGAGTACTTGTTAGGAGCTCTGGTTCAATGAAAGGATTCTTTGCTGACCTCAGGGAGAGGCATAGTCAAGAACTTAGTTCCAGGTACAATGAAGTAAGTACTTAGGATGACTGCAAAGGATTGTGGGGTTCAGAAGAGGGAGAGCTGACTTTTAGCTGAAGGCAGCTAGAGCAGAAGGGGTTAAAATGCCCAGGGCCCTCACGGACAGCACTGAGCCTACTGACTGACAAGAATCTATTTTTGTTTCCTTGGAACATAGGTATGCCGTGTCGATGGCCAGGAAAATTGGGGCCAGGGTCTATGCTCTTCCTGAAGACCTTGTGGAAGTGAAACCCAAGATGGTTATGACAGTATTTGCCTGCTTGATGGGCAGAGGGATGAAGAGGGTGTAAGAAAGTCAGTCTACACGCAAACAGAAATCCTTGCCTCCTCCCTCTCCCCATCCCTGCATGACTCCCGATCAGCTATTTCCAGGATGAAATGCTGTTGGCTTACAAACTGTTGACCTTTAAAGGACTTTTAGTTTTGCTTTGCAAGACTAGCATCATCATCATCATCATCATCATCAGAGTTCTCAGGGAGAGGAGTTTTAATATAAACAACTGCTCTTTCCCACACACAGTCAAAGTGTCACAAAATGTATTCAGAGCCAAACCTTCAACGCCATGCTGGAAGTTCCCAATTACCATATGTTATTTCTCCATTTTCCCTTTAGGATTCCCACCTCTTGGGTTTTCTCGGATTGATTGGTATGGATCCTACTAGACAGTAATTTCACATTTTATCCAACAATTTCGTTTGACTTGCATAGTATGGATTGGAATAATCAGGGCTTATTTTTGCACTTGAAAGTTGCTCAGCAGAGAGTGATAAAAGACTTCATAAGACTCTTATTTCTTAAGATCAGTATCTTTTACAGTATGTACTCTACATGCTGCTTTTTTGTACATGTACATCCAAAGGTTTGGGTTCTTTTATAAGCAAGACAGCAGCAGTTTCTTCTACCTTTCCCTCCACACCCCTTTAAAAAGCATCTTTGAGGTAGAAAACAGTCTTTAGAGAGTGGGGACCACACCTTAACCTTTTGTCAGCTTTTCTAGTGTAGACTGAGCAACTTCAAGAAGTCATTTTGTGATGGGTTGGATCTAAGTCTTTTACTTTTTGTTTTTTTTTTAATTGAAAATGCTGTTGAATAGAAGCTCTTTTTCAGGGGAGGGAGTGCTATGAATAGCTCACAGCAGTGGAGGGTAGGGCCAGTGTGCCGATTCGAAAACGAGGAGCAGTGACCACCAAAGAAGGAAGACAAATGTACCCATACGTCTTAATGTGCTCTTGCTTTGGCAAGCTGTTTGCTCTATTTTCAAGATCATATTGTTATTCTAAGCTATTAAAAGTGATGTAATTGGGTGGCAAATACTAGTTCAAGTAAAAAACATTTAAGTACAAAGTGATCTCTTCTGTGTGTTTCATTTCATGACATTTGTCTCTTTTTTCCATCTGCTTTTCTGACTGGTTTCCTGGTCCCATGTCACCAAGTTGGGAACTGACCTGAAGGACAATGTGATTGCTCCTCGAGATGGCTGCCTGGAGGTGGCAGCAGCTGAACCAATAAGGCAAGCTGCTCTGCTATCTTTTTACAGTACCAGAGCCCAGAGGCTAGAAACAGACATCCCTATAAGAGAATAAATCATCCAGTTGGGTCCACAGAGTGCTACTTTTGAGGTACCACAGAACTGTTAGAAGCCTTATGTGACTAATAACAATATTATTATTCTACCAGTAACTAGCATGTTTTAGCTCGTTAAGTTTTGCAAAGCCCTTTAGGAAGGTTAACTCATTTTATCCCCATAATAACCCTGTGAAGTGCTATTATCCCCATTTTATAGATGAGGAAACTGAGGTACAGTTAAGACACTTGCCCAAATCTTGTTTTCTGTCCCCTAAGCTACCTTGAATGTTGATCTGTGTCATGATGCTAATTTAATCATTGAAGATAAGAAACCAGATATCCACCTCAGCATCCTATCTTGGAGAGTGGCAGAGAAGTAGATACAGTCGCACTCTGTGAAATGAAATCCATTTATTAAACAGGTGTGAGGAATATAGAAAGGCAAGCTGGGCCGGCCTCGCCCAGGAGTCCGTCTTGGGATGCACAGACCAGGATGGCTGAGTAGAGAACTCGTGTCAAAACACTTTCCAGGGAGGGAAGGGGGTAATAATCAGAGGTGATTTCATGGAGGCCATGGCACCTGGACTAAACTTGAGGGAAGGAAAAGAGTACATTTCAGGCCCATGGCAACAAAATGGAGAATAGGGGAAAGAGCCCCAAATCTCCGGGGCAGAAGGGAGCAGGGCAGATTCCCAGCCCAGCAAAGTGCCCATGTGGATCTGGGCAGAGGAGGTGTGGAGCACATGGGGGCTGCACCAGCATGGACTTGAGAACAGACTATAGCAAGAGTGAGAAGGAGCCCCAGCCCAAGGGCGATTCGCAGCTGTCTCACCTCAGGACAGAGGATCAGTTGGAGCTGGGTAACAGAAAGCACAGTGACAGCAGCTTCTCCTGGGGCTACCAGCCCACAGCCTAGATGTTTAAAAATCACCTACCTGATTTTCCAGGAGCCAAGATGGTAGAGTAAACCCTAACTGCTCTGATTCCCCCTCCCTGACCCAGAAAACCCAGAGATAAATGTCCCAGCCAGAGTAAAATCCTGAATTAGTGGAAAAAGCTTCAGGCTTAGGAGACATTGAAGAAGGGTAGAATTGAAGCGGAGTGAAGTGAAGGGCAGGAGGTATTCCAACAAGCCCCACCTCAGCTGACGAGCAGGAGCTCCTGAAGCCCAGGGGAGTGAAGCCAGCAAGAGCTAACAACACAAGCCCAGGTGTGCCTTAGCACCACTAGGGGAATCTGTAGACACCAGCATTGCTGGCCACCAGCTGCTGAGCCTGCCTGAGCTGTAGCCCAGGGGCACAGAGATGGAAACCTGAAGTGGCCAGACTACCCCTCCCCCACAAGTTACTCTGTGAGCCTCAGGGTAACTCAGGGCAAACACTGAGAGTCCTGGCCTTGGCCTCAGTCTAGACAGCCAGAAGCTACAGCACACAAAGTTTACAACCAAACCCCTACCTCCCAGCCTCAGAAGCACAGTACATCTGTACCCCAGAAGCAGATATCCACTTTAAAATTTCAGGATATAGGCAATCACAATGGGCAAGAAGGAATCTGAAATCAAGAATGATACAATTCTATTATAGTGAGCAAGAACAACCAAATTCAGAGGACAACATGGACTCTATACTCACACCTGAGACAGCAGAAGGAAATATAAACAGGTCTCAAGCCCAAAGAGCATTCTTGGAGGAGCTCAAGAAAGATTTAAAAACGCAAATTAGAGAGGTAGAAGATAAATTTAAATCTACAGTGACCAAATTGGGAAAAAATCTCACTGATAAAAACAAATCCTTAAAAAGCAAAATTGGTAAACTGGGATGGGAGGTGTAAAATCTAACTGGAGAAAATACCTCCCTAAAAATGAATATTGAACATATGGAAAAGGAGCTTCAAAAACTAACCAAGAAAAATAATTCAGCAAAAATTAGAATCAATCAAATGGAAGCTAAGAACTCTATTGATGCATCAAGAGTCAAAGAAAACAAAGTTTGAAAAATTAGAAGAAAGTGTAAAAAATCTCATTAGAAAAACAACTGACCTGGAGAACAGATCCAGGAGAGATAACCTAAGAATTATTGATCTACTGGATAGCCATGATTAAAAAAGCAGCCTGGTGAACAAGGTTGGCATTACTTTTCCCAGAAGGGCAACTGAGCCACCACCTAAGGCAGGTAGCACCACTTCTCATTCCCATCTCAGTGGGCTTGGGCCTTATGGATTCTGCAGCAACTGGGATGGCAGCCTTGATTAAGGGGGAAGCCAACTATCAGGCCTTAAGTACAGAGGTAAATATTGACCTCTCCCATATAGAGCAGTCCATCTCAGCCCTGGAAAGACAGGTGGAGGCAGAGGCGGTTCTTCAGAACTGCAGAGGCCTTGACCTTAAACAGGGTGGCCTGAAGGCAGTCCTTGGTGAGGCTTGTTGCTTCTATGCAAACAACTCAGGACTGGTGAAGGAGACTCTGAAGTTGGAATATTGAAGAATATTGCTAATAGAGGGGGCTGGAAAATTCTGAGAATGGGTATCAGTCCCTGTTCCCCTGGAACATCCCCCTAACTCACTAAATTGCTATCAGGCTTGGTATTGGTATTAGCCTCTCCTCCTCCTGATCATAGCCATAATTGTAGGACCCTATCTCATTAATTGCTTTCTACAATTTGTCAAACCTCCATTAATGTTAATTATCAGGGACCCCCGCCCCCATCCTTTAGGAACAGAATTGGGTAATCTAGATTTGACTCCAGCCATGTCAAAGGTTTGACATACCTGCAAGGAAGAGTAGGGAATGTTGGACACTACTCCAACTTTGCCCTTCCCTTCACTGATTTGTAAAACAGACAACTCAACCTTCCCTTTCCTTCATTGATTTGTAAAGCAGAGAACTCCACCTTCCTCTCCCTTAATTGATCTGTAAACAGGCAGGACCCCCCCACCCCTTGCTTTCCCCTGATGGATCTGCGGGTGGGAGTCCCAGCCTAGGATTTCACACAGGCGGGAAATTCAAATGTACAATGACCAATCCTGTAATTTCAGCTTCCTAACCTGGCTATGGAACCTCTATAAAACTGGCACAATGTCTGTGCCAAAGCACTGTCTGATTTGGGCATGTACCCTGACAGTCCCGAGGTAATGAAATCTACTTTTTAAATGAAAAAAAAAAAAGGGCAGCCTGGACAACATCCTCCAAGAGATTGTCAAAGAAAACTGTCCTGGGGGTCCTAGAATCAGAGGGTAAAATAGTTATTGAAAGAATTCACCAGACTCCTCCTGAAAGAGATCCCAAATTGAAAACTCCAAGAAATATAGTAGCCAAGTTCCAGAATTACAAGGTCAAGGAGAAAATACTACAAGCAGCCAAAAAGAAACCATTCAAATATTGTGGAATTACAGTCAGGATCACACAGGACCTAGCAGCTTCTACATTAAAAGATGAGAGGGATTAGAATATGATATTTTGTAAGGCAAAAGAGCTTGGACTACAACCAAGAATCAACTATCCAGCAAGACTGAGCATAATCTTTCAGGCCAGGAGATGGTCATTTAATGAAATAAGGGACTTCCAGACTTTCCTGATGAAAAAGCCAGAGCTCAATGGAAAATTTGATCTCCAATTACAAGACTCAAGAAAGACATAAAAAGGTAAACAAGGAAAATACACACACACACACACACACACACACACCTGGGATTCAATAAGAGCAAACTTTAAATCCCTGTATATTAAGTGGATACCTGTCAATATTGAAATTTATATAATTATCGTGACATTTAAAAGGGATATACATAGATAGAGGGCATGGGTATAAATGAACTAATCCTATGATAAAAAAAATCTTATAAGGGAGATGCAAAGGGATTGTAATGGGAGAAAAGGAAAGGATGAGGCAGTAAAAGGTAAACTATGCCACACAAAGAAGCATAAAATCATACTATAGTAGAGGGGAAGGAGGGAGAGGAACATCATATGAACTTTATTCTCATTGGTTCTGGTTCAAAGAGGGATCAACATAATCAGTTAAGTTTAGGATTATAACATGAAAAGACAAAAACTCATCATAATAGAGGGAAAGGAGGGAGGGAGAGGAGCACTGTATGAAATTTACTCTCATCGATCTGGGTTCAAGGAGGGAATAACATACTCAAGTATAAAAATCCATTGTGCCAGGGGTGGCTACATGGTGCAGTGAATAGAGTACCAGCCCTGGAGTCAGAAGGGCCTGAGTTCAAATCCAGCCTCAGACACTTGACACATGTGCCATGTGACTTTGGGCAGGTCACTTAACCCTGATTGCCCTCCAAAAAGCAAAAAAAAGAAAATCCATTGTGCCCTACAGGCAGTAGGAGGGATGGGGGGGGGGGTAAAAAGAGGG